>JAXQQM020067753.1:0-47500 GCA_034641835.2 Pinus albicaulis
TTCTCGAATCGACATGAAAATCAACGACATTTCAAAAAAAAGAAAAATCAAAGAAAATTTAAAGTTTCAAAAATATGCTTTAAAAAAAAAAAAAAACCGCTTATTCTACATCTAATACTTTTCAAAATCAACATGAAAATCTTTACATTAAAAAAAAAAAAATCATAAAAATTTAAAATGCCAAAACTTATTTTAAAAAGGGTGATTTTGCATCACCGCTTTTCAAAATCGAGTGTTTTTTTCTACCTCAAAAAACAAATACCCGCTAATTTTCGTGTTTGATCAATAACTATGTTTAAAAAAATTACATAGGAAAAAGAGCCAAAATCATTCAAGTATTGTCCCACATGTTGGAAATATTACATGCCATTGTAGAATGAGGTTCTTGCCGGGTTACACTCTTAATAATATAAAAACCAGATGCTAGAACTCATTAGGTTTGTGGATAGTAGGATACCTTTTTTTATCACATTGTATGCTAGTTTTTATGTAATTTATGTAGAGAAAAGAGTCAACCAAGCATCTCAAGTAGAGGTGGCAGAAAGAACAAGGCTTGCAATCATCAAATGAAATATCTTTGTATAAGGCAAAGAACAAAGACGTAAATAGCTTTTGCGAAGATAGAGCTATCTATACCAAATAAATTTAAAGTTAAAAAATATAAAAAACTGGAGAGACCAGAGATTCACACACAAATAATTATTTCTATATTTCATACTCAGAGATACATCAAATATATATAGTTGAACTAATGCTAATCTTAGAGAGAGAAGTTGAGAGAATCTCTCAACTTCCTCAACAACACAATCCAAACTAAGTAAGCATAATAATTGAGGCATTATCTCAACACCCCCCCTTAATGCCTACATTACAGAAATGGAGAACACACTAAATCAATACAAACATTTGTCTGCCCTGGTCTTCATTAACATTTGTACCCACTCTGAGATCTCATAGACAACGCTCTTTTCTCCACCATTTTCGAGCTACCATTCAACCCATTTAAAATACATTTGTTTCTGACCAACAATAATGAACTTTGCAAGATCAACAATATTGACAACTCGGCTCGTCGGGGCTTCCGCGATAAGAGCTGACAAGTGATGAACCATCCTATGGACCAATCACCATCTGTCGGATATTTCGCTTTCGGCTATCCATCAGTGGCTAGGCAAATGGTCTGAATACTGAATGTGTTCAAGAGCTAATCTAAAAACTTGACCTGTTTCACACAAATGGATCTCATACTGTAACCTGTAACTGATGCTCTTGGCCCGTAGCACAACAATATCAGCATATAACAAATTCACACAATCAAATTAGCCAATTGTTCTCTCGTCCCTGTAGAATGTAGAGAACAACTAATTTAAATTATGCTAAATTGTTCATAGTTGGTTCTCTTCTACACAAATCGCATAGCAATAAATATAAGGCTTAAACTCCACACTATATTCCACACACTTGCAAATCACAAAACATGCTTTAGAAAAGTTTAAGAGATGGATCAGGAGGTTCATCCTCACTTGAAGAATCTTCAAACATTGCATTGGGTGAATCGTCTGAAAATGTTGCATAGGCTGATTTTTTCAATTGTCCATTCAAAAGATCTCGAGCCCGAATTTTGCAATTGAATGTTGTATGTCCATATTTATGACAATAGAAACATTCAGTCTTATTTTTATTCACCCTTCCTTTGGAGTATAGTGCAAGTTCATTATGTGAACTAGCCTCTGTGCCACCTATCCTCTTTTCTTCTGCCATAAGAGCTGCTATCATTTCATCAAGTGATTGATGTGGCATTTGACTTAGAGTAAATATGACATTATCATATTTTGAAGACAAGCTATTTAATAAGATTGCCTTTGCATCATCATCATCTACTTTAGAATTAATTTTTGACAACTGTCTCATCAAAGCTCTTAACTCATTTATGTGTGTTGACAATGATGTCTCACTATCCATTTGGAGTTTAAACAATTGTAACTTTAAGAAAAATTTTGCATTAACATCTTTTGTCTCAAATACCTTATTCATTTCTTCCCATATTGCTGCAAAAGATTTCTTTAAGTCAATAACATGTAGCTGGGAATCTGCAAGTGATAGTCCAAGGATAGACTTGGCACTTTCCTCTCTTTTTTCCCACGTAATTAACTGTTGAGCATCTGTAGGTGCTATTTCTGAGCCTTCTACAATATTCCATAAATTTCTACTCATCATTTGCAACTGAAATTTTACCTTCCAAGTGTAGAAATTAAAGCCATTAAACTTTTCTAATACAATACACTGCTCCATGTTAAAAAGAAAAGAAGCTGATTTTAGAACTCTGCAAATCTAAAACAGGTTACAATTAAACTAAATAAAAAATGTAAATTTATTTGAGGCAAACCGATCTGGCAGAAATAGGCTGAAATTGGCAAACACCAGCTCCAGCAATTGATTGATTCCACTCGAATGACTCTACTCCAACTAAGCGTATGTTCCGAATGCGAATCGAAAGAAAGGTCTTAAAAAATTGGGCCACCATAATGACTCCAGCAATCTGAAGTGTATGTATGGAGCTGTTATCACAATGTCGTCTTCCTTATGACACACAATGACCAAAGCTCCGTTCAGAGATTTGATGATGCTCGAAAATTCTGGATGCCGCTTTTCACCTATGACGCGAGGCTGTTGCAATGGTTTGAGGAGTAAAGCTAGTGTTCTGGTGACAAGAAGCACAATGCAAATCTGAACTACGAGCAACGGGAATGCATAATTCAGAGAACATCTCAACAGTGAGTCACTCGAGGTCGCTCTGATACCACATTAAAAAAGCTGGAGAGACCAGAGATTCACACACAAATAATTATTTCTCTATATTTCATACTCAGAGATACATCAAATATATATAGTTGAGCTAATGCTAATCTTAGAGAGAGAAGTTGAGAGAATCTCTCAACTTCCTCAACAACACAATCCAAACTAAGTAAGCATAATAATTGAGGCATTATCTCAACAAAAAATAGATTTTTAAATTCTGTAAAAATCCATATTAATGAAACAAGTAGATATAAATCCCTCATTCGTGGATCAGTTCCAAGTTCCAAACCATTAGAACTTTAAATCACAGATGCAACCATGAGAGCTAAGAAAAATTATAGGAGATAATAAATGCATTGAAGCTTCATTTTTTGGTCTCCAATTACCACTTATTCACTGGATGAGCCTCCACCTTATCATAAGTATCAATCACACTATTTTTAAAACATACAAGAAAGCTAATTCTATTTGGAAAATGCATAAGAGAATGTTAAGTTTAATTCATACGGAACTACTAGGATTCCCTGGCACCTAGAGGAAACTTGTCATTTAGATATACTTTTTCATCGTATAGGTTAGTATGTAGAATATTCACATACTTAAGGGATTAGTAATTTAGATAAGCAGAAAATTAATGATTAGACTTTTGAATTTTAGAACTAAAAATATTAGTATAAACATGCCTTTTTAAAGTTGTTCTTTTATGCATTTCCTAAAACTCCCTTCCATTTTGGCAAATTTGGAAGCCTTAGGTCCTTCCATCTTACATCAACCCACTTGGCCTTCAAACCTACGAATAAGGATAAAAAAGCCATTATTACAAAGCTTACTATACAAGCCATTATTACAAAGCTTACTATATGTTATTATGTTGTTTGAATATTTTAAAAAATAAAAACCTTTTAAGCAATAATTTTAATCATATGTGAAAATAGACATAGCAATATATGAATATAAAATATTAATGTAGAATACTATTCTTTAAATTTGTAGATTTAACAAAGTTTAAAGATTTAAATTTCAAGAGAAGTTCACATTTATATTGAAAAATGAAAGAAAATACAATGTAGAGTTACTATTTTCAATATGGTTTGTAACTACTGTGAACATTGTTTGGTCTGATCTTCAAATAATTTATTTTGGAAAACTTTAAATTAAACCAATAAGTTTGATGCATTATTATTTCCATTGACTATAAACCAATTTTAGATATGATTTCAAGCATGTTTGATATATAGATTTGGATTAGAAACTAACTACATCTACACCTGCGTTCTCCCTATTATTTTTTCCCAACTACAGAGATGCAATAGAATTCAATTTCATTGGAAAATATGATTTCTTTTGCCCTTATGTGTGCTTAAACATACACTTGGACATCCTCAATAGCTTTCATAGATTAGTCCATGCTAAGTTTATCTATTTTAAATGATATTGATTTTAGATTTTATAGAAGAATGAACAATTATGAGGAAACATTAGAGTGTCGAGATTAACATTTAGATTGTAGAAAACCTCTATTAACGTGTATTTGAAAATGACCTTAGGAATCAATGAAGAGAGGAATAGTTTTGCTAGTCTATACGCGACTGGAACTAATGGAAGCATAACTAAGCTAAATTCTCATCTAGGGAAATTTCAAGGAGTTTTAAGATGATTAGAAAATGCATTGTTGGGCTCAACTATAAGAGATGTTTGAGGGACACTATATTGATCTTTGCAAACTACTGTAGAGGTTGATGGATCAATCACAAGACAATACATGAATATTAACATATCATTAGCCATTCATAGTTATGAATAACATGTGCCTTCAATTGGGTAGTGTATACCACGAATTCACATTATTTAGTTCAATATGCTCCTTTACATTCCAATAGATAGATTAAATGTATATTAATGATAATGATTTAAGACGTATCCTATAACAATGAATAAAATTATCAACTAAATTAATCTTTACTAATTTAAATTACTAATGCAAGTTAATTATTAATTAATAAAATTAATCACTATTTTCTATCACATAAATATTTATTTCATTTTTCTATTTTTTTTTAAATTAACAATTATCTTATAAAATATATTACTAAATCAATACTTTTAATCAATCATAAATAATATTACCAAATTTAAATAGTTATTTGTTTTCCAAATATTTTATTTCATATACTACTTTCTCATATACTACTTTCCAACACTAATAATGACTGTGGGGTTTGGCATAATGATTTTGTTGATGACATTCAATGATGATTTTTTATACATGTGATCACCACTTTTATTAGTAGAAGAGTCAAACTGTCAGAATGTCTAGGCATTTTGATTTTTTATCTTATAAATAGAAAACCAAATATTTTAACAATAAATAAAGATGCAAATATTATTTGCTAAGTCAAAAAGGTAAGGGAACGTCATACTACTCGTCTGGCATTTAAAATTTCTTCCCTCCCCGAGAAAGCAGCATCATTACATCTCATCATTATGGTATCTTTCTATCCAAACAAAATAAAGTCAAATGTTTTTCAAAGTAAAATAAATAATTATACCTAGTTTTTCATGTTTGCGATAAACATTTCTAGCTAGAAAGGAAAGATTTATTATATATCATATTTGTGATTCTTATAAAAATAAGTTCTATATTTTTGTGAGGGATAAAAGAAAATTAATTTTTATATTTTTGTGAGGGATAAAAGAAAGTTAATTTTTAATAATAATAATAATAATAATAAATTATTTTTAAGGTTATAGTTAAAGTAGATATTAAGTTGGTATGTATTTGTATAATGATTTTATTACTAAAGTTTATGAAGGTTTATATATTATATCTTGCTTTAGATTTGAATTTGTGATTTTTTAGTACAAAAGAGATGTTAATAATTTGGCCTATTCAAGAAAATTAGTTTATCTTATTCTATTTTAAATGTGGACATTGACAAATTTATATTTGGCAAAGTCTATTTTTTTCCCGAGGAAAGAAATTGAAACCCATATGTATAATCACTTAAAAGTTCACAAGGCTTGAAGTCATTACAACAATATTCATCAAGACGTTATAGCTCATCATGTCACTGGTGAGGATTTGAACTTTGGTAGGAAAGATAACAACCATTTCGCTCAACCACCTAAGATAATCCCAATTGATTGAAAAAGTCTAATTGTTTTAATTTTTTGTTTTTTCCATTAAAATTGAATGATATAATTTTGAGTAAAATTGTTGTTTTATGTTACTTGAAATGCATTTTTAAATTTAGTTGTTTAAAGTAGCTAAAAACCCTTAAAAACTTAGTTTTTTTTTTTTTTTTTAACCATTCAAATTCATCATTTTAACAATTTTTTATTAGATTTCAAATCAAACTCTCTCTCTCACACACATATATATATATACCTTTCATCCAATACATCACATATTTATAAAATTGATTTTATTTATTTTTTGTCATAAATATTTTAACTTTTAAAATCATTTTGATCTACTCTCTCGGGTTGTCATAAATGACTCACTCACTAATACTCACTATACACATGAGCGATAACCTTTATATGTTTCATCTAGCTCAAATTTATAAAAAGTGAACATATGCCATATAAAAATATTTTTTATTATAAATACATATAGTAAGTATTCACATTTTAACAATAAATTATATTCATAAGTCATTAACATCTCAATGATTGTCAAGTATATTCAATCATTTACATCCTAATGATTATCAAGGTGAATGATCTCATTATTATTATTGGATAATAATGGTTAAATTTGAAAGTTTTCAGAGGAATAAGATAAATATTTAATGTTGGCAACAACATTAGTATGAGGTGACGAGTGTGGGAGGGATGCTCTTTAACCTAGGAGGAAATGTTGAATTAAATTATTATTAGAGCTTCATAATAACTACAAACAATCAAGATAAAGCTTATTCTTGTATCTTAGACTTAAGTTGGACTCCCTTATTAACATCCCCAAACTCATTATTATAGGGGATTCCAAGAATACTATAAGACATCTCTTATTGCACTCTACTCCTTCTAATGCTAGATTATCCTTAATTTTTCAACTTATCTTTCTCTACACAATTGATTCCCCTTAATTTCCTCCCATCATGTATTTCACATAAATAATCCTTAAGTTGATTTTCAATTCTCCTTTGTAACTTAGGGAAAAATGGGGGACCTCAAAGTCAATGGTTAGGGTTCCACCCTCCATATTCCTTGGGGACGACCCTTCAATTCATGTCATGTCCCACCAATTCATTGTGGCATCATTAAAAATCATGCATTGTAACCTCATGACAAGCCATGCCCTCATTGATATCATTGTCGCATCCCTTGGATCCACACATAATTACTTCCCTCACTCAACTTGATGCAATGATGGGATAATTCTCATGCCTAAGGGATCAAAGCTCTATAATTTCCATAGTTTTTAAGAGTGGCCTTCAATGCTAATATGGCTTAAAATAATGACCAATCCTTTCTACTCTCCATTTAATTTTGTGTCCAACTTTGATTCATAGCTACAATTCATCACAGTATCGAATAGATATAGGGATCTAGGTGAGTATATTACTCCAATAATTCAACATCCAACTCTATAGGTGAACATGGAAAAAATGGAAATCAATGCAATCAAAGCCGCTCTACAACAACTCACAATGGATTTTGAGGAGAATCACTCCTCACTATGCAATATTCAAATTGGGTTCTCCAATGTCACTGTATAAGTTGAAGCTTCTCTATGAATATTAGTCCAACATAGAAATATTCTTCAACAACTCTAGGATGATTGTGGAGCTTTGCAATTCTACCAAAAGGAACTTTGATCTCATTGAGCAACATCCATGCAAAATCAATATCCATCAAACTACTTAGAAATAGGTCCTTTGGACTAAAAAATGGGCCCACTTCCAAACCCAAATGATCTTATTCCTCGAAATTCATAGACTACCAATCATGCTTAACAGTTTCACCCTCAGTTTCCTCATATGCAGTGTTTTTCTATATTAATATTAGGAATATTTTATAGGGTTCATAAAGAAAACCATGTTTTGGAAATTTTGTATTACTTTCATTATATTCTACTCAAAATATGCATTGAATATATAAACATTCTCTGGACCTTGATAATGGCTACCATGTTGTATTTTTATATAATGCATCTCCTTGATGCAATTTTACTAATACAAAATCTACTAGATATTGTCAAAAGAAGAAGAAGAAGAAGAAGACATTATTAATATTCATTGAGATTGATATTAGTGTATTTAATATCAACTAATAAAAAGGTTAATTATTTTATTTTATTACGATATTTTTAATATCAAATAACATGGAAATAGGATTATCAATTGGTATTGTTTAAAAATTATATGCTTTGAAATTTTTGTTGGAATCCGACATAATAATTTTTGGTTGGTACTTGAACTTTTATTGTTTAAAATAATTTTTTGAATGCATAATTGGATTCAACGCCTTGAAAAACCCATGGAATATTCGAATTTTGTATAATTCATACCTCAAACTTGTTATTCCAATAATCCCCTATTGGATTTCGGGTAAATTTGACTAGAAAATATGCCCAAAAAAAATCAAAACGTAGAAAATATAGACTATGTCTTATCAATTTCCTTTTGATTTGAAGTATAACTGAATTATTAATGGTAGTGTTAGTACAAATGTTTTAAAAACAAAATATAGTATTTATTTTTTGTAATTTTAATCATTTTAATATAGTCCACAAGGCTCTATACTAGCAGTGAATGGGTGTATTTTTGAGGTACTCCATGCGAAAAGGTCATTGGTTCAAATCCCTGTGGATGTTTACTCCACAAAAAAATTTAATAATTTGAATTTCCCTAAATGGGGTGACTATTGAGAATGATTTGGGGTGACGACTAGATGTCGTCGTCCCACCTGGCTAATGAATCAAGGGATGTGGCAATGTGCCCCCTACAATGTTAAATGCATCATTATGTGATCATAATTAGCCAAGAATGTAATATTCCCTTTCTTGATCCATTCAAAGTGGACAGAATCGATCCATGGTACTTACCGTGGTATTTTCCCATGGTATTGGCCCATGGTATTTGTTGTCGGTTTCCGAGAAAAATAATAAAAAAAGGTCTCTAGAAAGTCCATCAAGCCTATAAAAGGGGAGAGAAGCTAGGCATTTAGAATCATCATGGTATTATATATCTTATTGTGTTTGGGTTAAAAACTTGGCTTGGCCAATTCTAGCATTGATCCCGGGATGAAAACCCCTTGGTGAATTTGTCTGGTGGATCCATCCAGCGTCCACGATTGTGCTTCAGTATTGGTTTTCTGTTTTATTGAGCACTCGAGCATGCCATTGCAAAGGCTCAATTATTTTTGGTGTGGGAATGTTTCTTTGTTTTCAGTTAATAATATAAATAAAAGGCTGCATTTCCAGATCCCGTCTATGTTCATGGTTTTTACTGAATGAATTTTTATTGAGAACACTAGAATGTGCTAGATTTGATTAAATTATTAAGGTTTTGGATCTTATAAAGAATTATATTTGGAGAGACAACATATTCTTATATAAGGTGGTATGTTTGAGAGGCTTACTTAGTGCATGAATGATATGAATCCTCTCATGATGTTAAATTCTCGGACATGCACCAATGTCAATTATGTGGTAGGGGGTAAGCAGTGGTCGGGAGAGGAAACATATGCAGTACAAGGGTTTGGTATTGATAGGTTGTGTGATTGGAGAAACCATTAATAATTCTCTGAGAAGTGATGTTGCACATCCAGCTAAATTTTCATCAAGGAATGAGTGTTATTTCCCTCCTGGATTTGCGGTTCCACCTGGAAACAGGTAAAAATGTGTTTTCTTACAAAATTGGTTTGAAAGAGTTATTTTGGCTAACTTGTAGGGTGGTCAACGAGTTATATGGGTAGGGGTGGAAGTCTCAACTATTTCCTTCACATATTTGGTACTTTTGGTGAAGCTTTTCCCTTCTCTTGCTCAATTACCCTTGCTTTCAGCCATGGCTCCCTTCTTCAAAGAATGGCCGTGCCACTCATCTCTTGCTATTAATTTGGTTTTATCTCTCTCTCTCTTGGTTATACTATATTGCAAGTGTGGTGTTCTTTTTGGTATTTTTGTAAGATTTTTTTTTTTTCTTTGAGTGGGATATTGGTGGTTGGGGGGAATAAGTTTTGTTTCTCTCTCACTTTCGCAATTGGTTGTCATGTAACCCTTCTTGGTTACTCTTTGTGTTCGCCAATTCTTGACTCCTAATTTATGTAGAATGTGGCCCCCCCCTAGCTAACCTACACCCCTAGTTCAATCTTCAATTTGGCTAGAATATATTAATTCAACTGTGTTTCCCTCCATGTCGTGTTTGTGGACTCATGTTTAGGGAAACTTTTAAGGATGAAAATTGACTTTAAATTTTAGAGACTTTAGTGAATCTTACTAGTCCCTAATATGAATGCGATAAAATATTTGGAAATATTTTTGTCAATATATTTGAATTTCTAATGATTTTATGCAGGCTCTATAAAATTTTGGCGATTTCTAAGGCAAGACAAATTAATATTATAAAATTTGGGCAAACAATTTTTCGAAAAAATGAAATTTTGAAATTCTTTTTTTTGTAAGAAACATGGAAAATTAGCCCACAATTAGCCGAGTTGAAAATTTTAACCCCTAAAATTTTCCCTCCTCGTGTTAGAAGGGGGCTACTTACTTTCAAGAGTGAGCCCATCAAGGTATTACTTGCATGCACCATCGGATAAAGGATTTTATCTCACAATATCAGGAGCTCACACCAACTCACATATAGGAATAAAACACCTAGGTAAAGGGGGTAGCTTCCTCTCATAGGAATCCCCTCTCAAATATGAAGGTTCTTACAAAATGAGTTGATTGGATCTGGAACACAGGGCAAACGAGGGGTCGGTTCAACTAATACATGAAAGCGATGGATCTTTATTGACATATGAAGTTTCTATTGCAGTGGACTGTTCTACACTAACATGAAAATCACATGGACATCCTTCACTCCCTTGAACACATGTATAGGAGCTTGAGGGATCTAGATCGGAGGATGGGGAAGATTGAACAACATCTTAGCATTCCTCCAGCAGTGGGAACAAAATTAGAGGACCAAAAACCACCCATATAGGTTGCATGCTTGGATTCATATCCCTTAGCTTGATTGTGGAACAATTGTGTTTATATATATAATTAATTTGGTACAAGGCCACTTAGGCCAGTGTTTCAGTTCTATTTTGGTTACTTTTGTGTCTTTCAGTTCACAGTTGTCCCTCTCCTCCTTAATGAGAGTCTATTTTTTGATATGGTATGTTCTCCCCTATGAGAGACTAACTTGACTTTTGTAATCCTCTTTATAAATCCCAGTTTTTGCAGTTAATATAATTCACCACGCAAATTTTTTTAATAATTTTAATTTTAATTTTAATGCCAATAAATACAAATTTGATTTTTTCGCAGAAAAAAACTCATAATTTCATTCATAGAAATGAGGGAAATTACATTCCTTAAATACACATGGTTTTTATTCATATATCAAAGAAGACCAAAAAGGTAATGTGATTGTGAGATCTCATATAGGGGTTGGGCTCTTGTCACAAGTGTCAATTTATACAAAAAAAACAAAAATTCTATTTTTTTTATGTTGCCTTTAAAGGCTTCCCAAAGACTAGTTGTCCCAGAAGTGAAAGAACATAAGAGGTTCCATCCATAGAAACAATAGATTAGGAAGAGAAAATATGAGATGATGCTCAAATTATGTTATTGTTGGTCCCTGTAAAAAATCTTTGTAAGGCTAGTGATGAAACTCATAGACCTATCCATCTCTGTGCTCTATGATAAAATACAATTTTGAATTATGATAAAGTGAAATTATTTAATGTGTTAATCCAAGTTTTCATTTATGGCAACAAGTTGATGAAGGAGAAGGCAGACTATGACCCTATGATGAATAAGCCTAACAATGAAGATGACCTTGGAGGTTGAATTTCACTTTCTACACATAAATATTCAAGGACAGTTATAAAGAAAAATAAATTTGCTACCTTGAAGGAAAAATTTCACTATGACACCTACACTACCTTTTAGAGCATAATTTTAGCTTTCTAACGAGCTCTCACTTGGCCATAAACTCCAAGAAGTTGATGAGATATGAATTTTTAAATCAAGAAAAATTAAATTTAGCAGTGAGTCGACCTATCCTTGTCCTTCATGTCGGCCTACCTCCAAAAAGACATGTCCCTTCATTTTAAAGTCAAAATCGTATAAATACAACGTCAAACCTTCATTTCTAGACATTAATTTCGGTCAAGAAATTCAAAGTTAATAAAGAAGAGATTGCAGAGATATAAAAAGTTCACAACTCGTGAACTTAGAAGCATCGAGGAGGATTCTTTTAAGAAATATTTTCCTGGGTTAAAATTCTGAATTGATCATCTATACAGCTCAGACCTGTAGCTCTCTCAGGCCTGTCTTCAAGGCTCATCACTGAACTAGAGCTTGGATAAATCTGTGACAGACCCTCACTGTTGGAAAGAAATAAAATTTGAACATCCTTCGACAACTCAAATCTAGCTCAGACAGTGGTATATACAATGGTGTTTTTGAAAGATTTGTGGTGTAGAAAATACCTACAATAGCTCGAGAGTGGTGCATACAGTGGTGTTGTTGAAGGATCTGTGGTGTGGAAAATACTTACAGCAGTTCGGAACTAGCTCAGACAGTGGTGTGTGTGTATATATAAGGGCTCAAAATTGTGTTATACAACTTCAGTATCTCATCTCGATAAACCTCGGATCTGTGACCTGTTGCCTTGACTGTGATAAGAAGTGAAATTGTTGAAGGATAGAGATATATTCGGACTGGGATACTGATCTAAATTTTGGACTGTGGAGTTGAGGCCTTGGACCAAGCTACGAGATCCTCACCTATTGCAGCCTCGGACCAACTACAAGACTTTGGCCTGGATAAGGTCTTGAAGGATCTGTGGAAGATTAGTAGTACAATTGTGGAAGGGTTGATGCTAGTAAACAGTCAACAGTGAAAGCCTGAAATGATGATAGCTGGAGACTAATACAAGTCAAAATTTGAAGGCTTTGGACAATGGAGTTTTTGGACAAGTGAAGACATTGGACAGTGAAGTCAGTGAAGAATTTTGGAAGAAAGAATACAGTGATGAATATGTCAAGAACATTCAAGTAAGCACTATTCACATTCTCTATTAAACCAAGCGAAGAAGGATTGGTGTCCTTGGAGTAGAAGCTCCTAAACAAAAAGTTGGTGCCTTGAGCAGATAGGGTCAAAGCCCTAGAGGTCGGAGCCTCATCAAAGTACAAGTCGGTGCTTGGCAACAGGTTGGTGCCTGTTTCATTAAAAGGGTTGGTGCCCTCACTTATCTATTGTATACTATTATTAGAAAGGAAATTGAAATTCTTATTAATCCTTAATATTATCATTATACACCTCTGTCTTTAATTTTGAAGAATCTAACTAGAATTAATTAACAATTGGAAAGAAATATTGATTCACCCCCCTCTCAGTATTTCCAACATAATGAAATTTCATATTATATTATATATGTTTCATTATTTTTGATAAATTTATTTACTTTCAATATAATAAAAAATGTCAAAACATTGGTTATTTCTTATTAAGTGTTGATAAATTTAATGCATCCATAATTATGAATACCTTTTATTATGAAGCTAAATTACATAATATGCTATCATATTTTCATTATAATCCTCTCTCCAAGAATCCCATCAAAAAAATGATCAACCTATTGTTACACCATTTTTTTGGTCATCTAACCTATTATTATTAGATGAACCCAAGTACACCATGTAAGACCAATTTTACCCTAAGTAAAATTGCTTTCACTATGTGAAATAACTTAGTAAAACACCTTTATTGAGTTGTTTATGGTCTAAACAGGAAACCCCAAAAGGAAATAATAAACAAATCTATATTTTTTTATATTTCCTGGTCATATTTAACCCAAAACAAGGAAATCAATTAAATAAATCCTTATTTATTTGATTATTTCCTAGGAATAAGTTATTTAAATCCTATTTAAATAATATTCATAGTTAAATTTGACCAAATCATTTATAAATAATTAAACAAATAATTATTTATTTAATTATATTCCCACCATTTTCTTAAAAATAGTAAATAAATCATTTATTTATTTATTATTTATAAATAAAGGAATTGACCCAAGTCAAAAATCCTTTTCCCTCCAACAAATATAATAAAATATTCCTAAAGGGTGGTTCTAGAATTTGATTAATAATATTTTATTCATGCACCAAGTTCTAGGTCACCCTAATATTTTGTTATAAATAGAAGGGTTTTCCCCATTCATTGGTCACCTTCATTGCATTAGATCACTCTGGATCTATACTTGGTCACATTCTCCATTTTTGTCTTGTGAGCTCCCATTGAGTTCTATGTTTGTCTGGGTTTTCTACACCAACACGAGAGAGAAATTTTAGATCTGAAATGCTGAGGACTGTCAAGAACCCATCCCATTGAGGAGAACCAGAAAACATCTTTCTTGTTTTCCTCTCAGGTTCCCCCTTTTAATATAATATAAAAAATTCTTTCAAATACATCGTTCTTGTCTTGTCTATTGGATGCATGGAGTTATACTTCATTTTTACTGCTTAATGTCTTTTATGCTTAGATTTGGATTTGTGTAGCATTATTCGGATCAACTAACTACAGACTTAAAGATATTGGCAGTCATACTTGATGTTAGGGCTATTTTTTATGCATAGCTAAAGTGGTCTTTTACAACGAAAGATTCAGACTAACAATTGGCGACTGCACACAGGTTTTCTTTTGCGACCGCTGTCGTTTTATCTATTCCTGCATATCCAGCTATTTCAGACCCTAGGGTTTCTCTTCAGTTTTTTGTTTTTCCTATTTTTATGGTGATTTTCACCTCTAAAACCCTAAAACACTAATATTTTTAACTTCGTGTATTTCTAACCCTAATACAAGCAGTGACGTACATCGGCTCACCGAGACGACAAATTTTTCTGGAATCGCCGCCGAGAGACTTGATCCGCAGGGGAAGTCGCACTTATCGGCCCAAAACTCGCGACCCGTCTTGAGGTCGCACCTCCTTTCGGCCCCAAAACTCGCGACCTCGGATCGAAAACAGTCAGAACCCGCAACCTCGGTACTTTCTTCCTCGCAATTTTTTTCAGCACTTTTCCCGGGTTTGTCTGAAGCTTCGTCGTGGTTTTCCGCAGGGAAAATTTTAAGAACCCCCCTAAATTTATATATATAATAAATAGGCAAATCCCCATGATACATAGGAAAAATGGAAGGCGATTTTATTAATAATATAATATGTATATATAATTTTTTGGCGAATCTCTCACGAGATTATATTATCTTGTAAAAACATGGCGAATCACTACTACAAAATGGTGAATCGTTGTCTAGTGGAGTTCGGGTTGTTGGTTCCAATGAAGATATGGTAGTTGAACCAGGAGTAGAAGGAAGAGAACCACCAAGACCAAGCATGGCACATGGTGACTCATGAGGGAAGTAGTTCTCGTGCAGTTTGGAAAACACGTTCTTCTAGTTCTGCTAAGCATAGTGTTGTTGCTCATGCTACTACTAGCACTGATATTGAGGTTGGAGAGGAGTTTCAACAAATTGGGATCTTTGCAGATCATTTTGTTTCAACAATCCTCCAACACAAAGGCCCATGCCTCTGCCGATTTCTTCAATGAGCAGAACAAGTCGAACAAAAATTAAAACGCCAATAACTAATGAACAGAGTCAATACGACAATCCCAACACACCTCCAAACCGACAGTTGTGCCTCACTGTCTGCTACGCACATCCAAACCGACTCAGCTCATGGAAAAATTTTCTCGTGGGAATGGATCGGGGAATTCAAGGGGGCGGTATCATAAATTCATGAAGCTCAACTCATCCCTCCACATTCCAATGCAACAATGGAGGTCATCTCTCCTCCATGCATAAAATCACCAACAGGCACCAGCAGTTACACAACTATTACACAATCCAGGCCTCTCACAACAGTGGCCTCTCACAAGTTTGACCGGCGACGGTGCTTGACTAAAAACTTTAAAAATAAAAGTTTGACCAGGCAAAGTAGTATTCAATTTTTTATCTTGTAATTAAAGAATTCAACATCCCAATATATAAAAATACCATCAAACAAACATTATGCACTCCACTCATAAAACAGTTTAGGATAAGAGAAAGTGTAACTTCTCATTCCATTCATAACACAACTCATGATAAGAGAAAGTGCAACTTCCCATAATGGTAAAACAAAAGGAGGAACTTTAATAATGATAAAACAATTCCAAAATGTGGGGTATCCCACTTTTTATTCACACACCAAACAACCCATCAACAACTTACTTGCACTTGTCCTTGCCAGAAATCAGGAAATTGATTTTACATCAGAAATTAATGAAAAAAACTGCATATGGTAGGGAGCCTTAGTCACCGGCTAAAATTTTAATGTTGGTCGTTATGGAAATCGACTTATTGCCAACTATCCAAACCTTGAAGTGAAAATTACATTACAGTATGTACAAAAATGGATATAGTTTGAACATGTAAACTCCCCAAGTTTTCTTGTGCCCCTCATTCATGGCTGTTGTTAAGTTGTAACATGGGAAACCCCCCCTTCCCTTACAGTTCGCTGCTTAGGGTTGCACAGTTTCCATATCCAACCATCAATCCAGTCAGCTTCTTATTATTCAGACGTTGTTGGTAGACCGTTGGTTTTTCAAATCTGTTAGCAAATTATGAAAAAAATCAAATAAATAATGAATTCATGATTATCTTTGGAGAGTATCTATGTATGATTAATTTCATTGTGACATAATAGCTAAAGAAAAAATATCATTAGGTAAGCAACCTAATTTAAATCTTGAAGATACATAATCTTCAGTGATTTCAATAACTGAACAATAATTAATTGCTCTGTACCTGTTAGGGAACGGTATGAGGTGTGGCAAACCGAGCACATTTGAAGTCAAATGTAATCTTCAGAATTTTATAATATAATACAACTCTCGCTTACTTACAAAAGAAAAAAAAAACATATTATAATTTCACTATCAAATATCAAATATCAAATATCAAAAGTATGAATTATTTCTTTCATACGCCCCCTTTATGGATTCTAAATCTTTGAGTTGTTTACATCTTTAGTCTTTTACACACATTTTTTTTCCAAGAAAAAACTGTGTTTTCTATTTCAAGTGTGAAAGCAAAATATGCATGAAAAATTCTACGCTTTCATACAAAACTACTAGTCTAAATACATTGGAACTTAACCATTGGATTTACCCCAAATACATACCACATCCATCTTCTGCAATTGGTATACACTATACATGACAACAAGAGTTACAAGTCAACTAGAGCACCTCCCATTGTTCTTCTAAGTCAATAGAGGATTTTATATCTCACTGGGAAGCTTGCTTCCCCCCTTGAACTCCTTGAACAAGAGCAAACCTTTTTGTTGTGCCATAACTTTTTTTGAGAGTCCATTGGCTGATTTGTTAAATTCTCTATACAGATGTTGCAACGGACCAAAGAGTGAACCCTGTCTCCCTAATTCTGTGAAGCAAAGGAGACAACACTAAATTAGTGATTTGTCACTTCTCATTAAACCAATGCAATTTTCAACTTTGAAACTCCTGGTAGTTGAAAAGATCTGATTTGACACTTCTCAATAAACCAATGCCATTTTCAACTTTGAAACTCCTGGTACCTACAAATATTTGATATCATTTTCTAAAGCAAACTAAGACTTCAAAAAAATCTACAAGGCAAATAGTTCTATCCTCTTATTTGAACCCTTGATCAACTCCAAACTTTAAGGTAGAGTAACGGGTGAGATAAAAACAAAACAACACCATATCCGCATCTTCTGGAATACCTTGCTCCATCAAAAACCCTTGCTTCATTATGATTTATCTTAAAATCCTTTGGATTTTTATCTTTGCAACTTTCTTTATAGGAAATTCTAAATATATGCGTTGCCAGATTCTCTATCTTATTCCAACCGTCCACTTATTCTGCCAGATCCTCAAAAGTCCACTTGTTCCAACCATCCATAACCCCCACATAATATAGCTAAGAAGAGCTCAAAATTGAGTGTGTGCAAACCATGTCTCAAGACCCCGAAGTAGGGACCCATAATTAAATTGTCCTCGGCAATTTAAAGATTGGAGAACATCTTGCCATACAGAAATAACATATGAACACGTAATAAAGAGGTGATCCAAAAATTTACCTTAACATTTGCAGAAAATACAGCGATTTGGTCCCTGCCAATAGCACTTTTGTCCATTGTCGCAGGTCAGAATTCTGTTTGATAGAGATAATGAGGAGAAGGTTCTAATTTAAGAAATCTTCCAGATGCTTACCTACCATCAATGTCTTTCTTGCAGCAAATCCATGTAGGATAAAGCCTCATAACCTAACTTTTATGTAAGGATACTTGTGGCCTTATTCCAAAAGCATACTATTTCATCCCCTGAAATCTGTAAAGAAATAAAATTGTGACATAGTAATGAGCTATAGGGAGTATATTCAACAAAAAAAGCTCCTTGTAAGTTCAGATATTCTGCTACTAACCAATTTTTTTACCATCTTCCAGGAACACCTTGAACCCCAGCATTAGCCAACACTGACGCTTGATTTGATTTGATATCGACGCTTCTGCTTAGATAATAGGTTTGATCATAGTGGCTAAAGGGGGAGAAAGTAAAGACTTTTCATTTACAAAAAAGTTGTGCAGATTGTTGCTTTAAATCACTAGATAAAAATCGGTTGAGATCTTCTTTACTGCCACATTATTTTGAATTCTAGATCGTGTTGATTTTTGCTGTGTATCATGGCCACCTCCACCTGAAGACATTGTGAATTACTTTATTCTGAATTTCAGATTTCTTTGAGCTTAAAGTCGATGCATTGACATGAACAGAATAGGCATACTGCTTGAGACCACTAAAGATTCAATGCAAGAAAGGCTATGCATACCTGAATGCTTCGACGAACTTAAGTTGGCTAGTGATCACGAGGAATTAATTGTCGAGTAAAGAATGGCTAGAACAGAGTCTATTTGGTATGCAGATCTCTCACCCTCACCTTTAAGATATGCAATGGTAGATCCTGAGCTTTTGTATGTGATACTAGGTCCCACAATCAGAGATGCGTTGATTGTCACCATATTCAACCCTCTGTCCATGGCCAGCACCCATGCAGCCCTTTCTGACAGTGTCTTGGCTAATGTGTACCATAACTGTGAACAAGAAATATTGCATAATTAGAACAGGAATACCACAGATACCCTAACATTGGCTATCTATTTCTGCACTTGTTTCCCTTTCTTCTATCAACTATGTTGAAGATTTTGAAGCATACTACAACCATAAAACAACACCTTATGAACGGATTGATGAGTAGCAATTTAGCCCTTGAAGACTGCTTTTCTACAACACATTTCCAGCGAACACATAAGGATCAAATGCATACATTAGGCCCTTTTCATCTCAAGTACACACCTTAAAGATGAATGTATCAAATTGTTTCTTCATCTACTAATTGGTAGAAAATGATAAACAGAAATATTCTATCGTATGACCTGCTTCAAAGTAGTTGTTTGTGACATACAAGTTCTCTCATTTATCCAAATGCCTTATGGCTCCATTATCCCATAACTGATAGGCACCAATTTCCTTCCTTCTCATTCATTCCTTGCTTTTGTCCATTTTTGTTTCTTCATCCTATTTCATACACTACAACCACCACTCATCTTATTAAATCACATTGTGCCCCCATTCTATAGCCTAGCAATCATACCTTTTAGGGATTCCCCCTTGAGTTGAAGAAGAGCCAACCAAAAGAGAAAGGAAAAGCTACTCAAAGTGAGTAGGTAATATTCTTGCATTGTAAAAAACTAACACCATCGTGATTGAGACTTTATACTTTTTGTGGGTGCTAGGTTTTGTTGTAACAATAGGGAATCACAGTGTAGATGAAAGATCAGATCTTAAGCCAATTTTACAGTTCAAAATGTAAATAATTACGAAAACAAGATATAATCAAGAAATGTAAAAATCATTACCAATAACAAGGCATATATAAGTAGCAGTAAATGTGTTCAATGCAATTTTACATACCAATTCAGCTCTAGGCAATAAATACATCCCAAAATATTAAAAATATAAGGTGATAATCACTAGTGTAAGTAGGGTAGCAGCAAATTACATATACAAATTCAAATCTCCCTCAAAACAACTAAGGAATCACAATAAAGAAGGAAATGTGCGATAATGTAAACTTACTAGAACTTTCCAAAAATTGGAACACAAATTTATTAACCAATGACTTTTTCATAAATGACTCCGATATGATGCTGAGTAACAACATTAGTATCTCATAACATTAGGCAGTTGCAGAGCCTCTCCATCCACTAGCTTCCACAATATCATTTAGAAAATAGAATGTATTGCTGAATAAAGGTATAAAAAATCTGAATGTCTGGAGTCATGGAAAAATAAACTTAATTTTCTTCAAAATTTGGAAAATTAGACTAACAATAGTGGAATGAATAAATGGTGAAATTGCAATGCCTTGTATGAGGTCATTGACTTAATGTTGCTACATGATCAACTTCATCTAGAAGTTATTCAATTTATGCATGAAGAAGCTCACTCAACATGTTATCGACTGTCAAGTGATTCAAAACCACCAATAACCAGGAAAAAACTAAAAAGGTTCACCCTAAAATTAATTTCTTCAGTGTCAAGATTCAGTATGCAAGCGCACATAAGCAATGGACGGATGTGTGTCACAGCAAAGAAAACAAGAATGTAATTATTGTGGATTAAGAGGATAGCTTACTAGTCATGTTGAAATAATTATCAGACCCCAACTAAAAAATAGTTTTAAGCCATAACCAGCAGCACAGATGCTCAAGAAAAATCTTTAATAGTTGAATTTCATGGTTCCATGGTCTGTTCATCACATTCTAAATACCATCTATAGATTTTAGCGGCTATCAAACTCTCAATACTTCAAGAAAAACTATCATACTGGCATTTTTCGAAGGAACCTCATATGAATACTCAAAATGGGTTAACTGAAATGTAGGTTAGTGACTACAAGAAGGCCATACTAGGAAACATGGTAATGAAGATACATAAGTGTTTTAAGAATACTTACAGAGATTAAACTTTTAGCTACTGTATTAACTCGTAACATTATTAAAGTTGAGAAACTTGACCACAGCTAGCAGAATATGATGTTATTTAACATAGGATGACTAGAAATTCTAATACAAGTGTTTTCTTGATCACTAAATCTAAAGCATTGCTGATACTACATAAAGGTTACTTAATAATAGAGAAAGTATACTTACCTCAAAGAACAGATACTGCAAGTGGATTGAATTTCTCAGTCCAAACAAAACCATGCAAAAAAACAGGAAACAAGATATGTACAACGAAAAGCACTTATGAAAGAGACATATTTCCATAATTTGGCCACATATACAAGGAATGCATGCAAGAAATATAACATGAGCAAGAAAGGCATCAACAAGAGGGAAAAAAAAATACTTAGATTGTCTCAATGTGTACTTCCAGGAAGATTATATGGACTGAAAATCCGTATGCCTATTTTAGAATCAATTGACTCAACTGCATTTTCCAGAGCTGTCTCTATATTTCCAGGTGATTCATCCTGCTGAATTCCAGCCTCACCACACAAATCCTCATCTTGTTGATTTGGATCTAAGCACCCAACATTTATAGTATCCAAATCTACATTATCACGCCTCTCATGAAATTCAGAGACTTGACTAACAGTTTTTGAATTGGGCATCATAGAAATAGAATGTGATTCTCCTTCACATTCCCTCACTAACTTCAAGGATAGGGAACTGGAAATTTCCAGAAATGCTGCAGCTTTATTTGTGACAGCAATATCTGTACAGCTGCCTATTGGTACAGGAAAGTCCCTGGAAGAGTTTTCAGTCACTCTGAAATCAATGTTTCCTATGTGTCTATTTGACATTGTCTTGTGCTCTTCCGTATTCAATATTGAAATATTTCGTTTTATAAGGGAAGGGACATTGTTAACTTGCAATGGACCTACAATGTTAGCCTGCTCTTCTGACAAGACTACTGCATCAACAGGATCCACAGGTGCTTTTGATACATGCATTGAATTAATGCCATAAGTAAGCTCTTCTGGAGAAACTATGGTATTAAGATTTGATTCTTCTAAGAAGCCTCTTGGATCATGATCATCCACCAGTTCTGGGTTAGTGACACCATCTTCAGGTTCTGCTGAAAATGCCCTAGTATTAACATCATCCAAAGGATGTTCTGAACAACCTTTGGAATTGGTATTGCATCCCAGTACCAAATAATCTGCATCCTTTACATTCACCATTGGTTCTTTCACATCAAAAATTGGGTTTTTTTGACTTGAACTGATAGATTTATTCATTTTTTCATCATCTTGAAGAACCATATAAGGGTTTTGAAGAACAATTCCTTTGAAGAACCATATAAGGAAAGCTCATCAAGAAGGAAGGATGGCTTTCTTTTTCAAGATTGGTCTACATTATAGGCTTTCTTTTTCAAGATTGGTCACATTCAGAAACATTTCTCCTAAAAATTCTCTACTTTCTTGGTATTAATTGTAGGCTTAATATGAATTTTTCTGTATTTGTAAGGTAAAAATGTAACCGTTGAATATTAAGCATAGGTGATGAATTTTATGACAAGACCAAAATCTCAAAAGCATAACAGTGATATATTTCCCTATTGCTACATTGGAGTACTTCTAATGTAAGGCACTGGATATTGAACTTGAAAGCTAAATTTTTCATACATTCCTTCATGTCAGCATATTTATCATCTAGGAGGGATATATGCAAAGTTTGGAAGGCAATATGGTAATACAAATATATAGGATATCCTGTAAATTAACAATGGGTGTAGAAATCCAAACTGAATTCTGGTTATCCATGATCTATTATACACTAGTATGATTATGATCCATGCTTACAATGACTACTCACCTCAAAACCTAATTGACAAAAATACATTTATCATCCCCATTAAAGAACCTCATTGCTTACTCCTCTTACCCATTTATCTCACACCTCCATTCATCTATATGAATGGGATCCAACCACGTTGAGCCAGCATTACTGGTTAAACAAGCAAGGAAGTAGTTACTGGACAAAGCTTTACCCCTTATTATCACTTTGCAGTTCTATGACAATTTTCCCTGGACAAAGCTTTACCCCTTATTATCACTTTTCAGTTCTATGACAATTTTCCCTGTATCAAAAAGAAGAACCTAACTCTTTCTTGCGTACATAAAAAGATATCAATTGATTGTTAGGCATTGATTGATATCCAAATCAGCCATAAATCCACAATCACAGCAAAACCCATCTTGGAAGCCTTGAAAGTTCACTATAGAAGAAAACAGAACAAAATAACGTTAAAAATGGAGAAACCTTTTGGGGTTGTTTCTTCTTTAAGGAAACCGATGAGTTACAGAGATCACTATCTGTGTATAGTAACAATATCATGGATGGTTGCCTTCGTGACCTATTATTCTCCACATAATGTTCACAAAAGCGATGATTGTAGCTAAACTCATTGTCTTCTCCAACTACCCTGGGATGGCCACATTACTTCCCCAATGGCCATCCTCAACCCGATGGTAGATTCACATCATCACAAAGCCCAGTCACAAAGTCACTTTGTGGCTGGCCCTCCGAGGACCCATCTCTACAATCGGGTTAAGGATGGGGCATTCCCCAACAAGGTTCAACTCTTACAACTAATTCATAAAAAAATGTATTCCTTGCAAATTTATTATGCAACAATGTAGTTGAGGGCTAACTTCACATACTAAACATCATTGTAATAAAATATGGGAAAGAATATGTTGCCTAGTACCAAGTTTGTAGAAGAAACTGCAAATATACAAGACTTTTTAACCATGGAGAAAATTCATTGCAACTGCATTACTCTATATTGATTTTGTTAAGGTCTCTCTCATATTAGATCCAATACATGTCAAAGAAACATCATAGCATGCCATAGGTATCCATTGAGATAACTGTAGAAACAAGTTTCAACTGCTTGAGAGGAAGAATCACATCAAACTAAAACTTTTGACATGGAAACTATTGAGTTCTTTTGTTCTAGCAGGAGATTTTTTCTTGCAGAAACCAGATTCTAGCCCGATGTATTTAACAAAAGTTTTATTGAACATGAAAATTTATTTCTGGACCTTGAATGTGGTTATAAGAGATTGAAAGTAAATAAGAAATAAAGTGTATAAACATGTGTACAAGAAGAGAAGTGGTCAAAGAAACAGTCAAAACACCAACAAATAGCCCTACATCAAAAGGAATGCCTTAGGCATCTCTAACTTGGGTATAGCTGAAGTGTAATGAAATGAAGGAACAAAATCCAAAAATAAAGAGATTGAAAAAAGCACAGTATTAAACATCTGAAATCAAATTTCGAAGAAATATCCACAGATAAGTACAGTCCCAGCCCATATTCAGTTATAACTGGTATTAATGTTATATACGTTCAAGGCTCAAGCACTGCTACAGGGATAATCTTAGCCCAAATGCAGTTAGCACTAAACCGTCCCGAGAATGACAATAGACAGCAGTGTCAACTCGCAACCCTAGTTTCGTACCCTGCACTAGTTAACTGGTATTAATGTTATATAAGTTCAAGGCTCAAGCACTGCTACAGGGATAATCTTAGCCCAAATGCAGTTAGCACTAAACCGTCTTGAGAATGACAATAGACAGCAGTGTCAACTCGCAGCCCTAGTTTCGTACCTTCATGTGTTGATTTCTTTATAGAATAGTGTAACAATCCGTCTGATAATGTCAACAAGTGCACTAAGATTGCAAGCAAATGTCACAACAACATTGTTAGGCTTTTCAGATAGACAAGATTGAAACATGTGCAAATTTTGAGAGCTAGGAATTTGTTGCTCCTACCATATATAATCCCAACTAAAATGTCTCTGATCCTGTAACTGCAACATTGGATATCATTCCATTCACTTCATTTTATTGGTAATGCTTAGTAGATACTTAAACCCTAGATTCTCAGCTTAATTTGGGCATCCTTCTCTGTTTTTGCTATGTGTCTCTCTGCTTTCCAAAAACTTTTTCTTGGAGTTTGTCCATTCTTCACCATTTTCTTGGCCATCTTGACCTGAACAAAGGAATTATCTGTACCATCAACATCCATGTCCAGGTAGAAAGTAATATAATGGTCATGGATGACACCAATTGTATTCTGAGCAAGCAAAGTCCCATGAATCTCATCCTCGGATCTGATCTGGTTGACATTCTCATATTTTGTACCTTTGATCATCAAGATCCCACTTAGTCCAACCTGTGTGCCAAATAAAATGGTCAAAAGCTTAGCCCTTCTAATCTGCGCTTGAGTAAAAATAACTTGACAAGTTGCTTTCTCAAGGAAATATTTCAGAGTTTCCTACCTTAATTCGGATAAAGCCATCAGTCTGAAATTCCCAATCCACAATATAATCATAGTTTGCAACAGATGCTGCCATGCGGGCTACTAAGGTAACCTTTGGTCTGACTTCTCGAATTTGTCACACAATAGATTTCACAAATTAGAAATACAAACAATATGCCAGTGCAAACATAAGCAAGAAACTTTTTCAAGGTTTATACATGTGCCAAGGAAACAATATACCAGTGCAAACAAAAACATCATCTTTTTTTCTACGTTTATACAAGTGCCAAGCAAACATCTAAATGCCAAGGAGATTGTCAATGAGTACCAAGCAGCGACCTAATCTTACCCACCAAGGAAACAATATACCAATGCAAACAAAAGCATCAATTTTCAGTCTTCAATCTGGTAAATATCTGTGAATGTAAATTTAGTCCTTACACAAACAACCTCAACATATAACTGAGGGAATTCAACTCAAGTATGTGCAACTCTTGTTCTTCACCTAGACCCAAAAAGTAATTCCCCATTCGTCTTAATGATTTGTCTAATTGTTGTAGAAAGAATTATGGTGAATTTATTCCAGAATGATATGTATTTCGGCAGCTTCCAGGTATCAAGTTGGCCCACAAATTTGCTAAAATTGGAATTGAGTATATATAAAGAGAAGAAAATGCTATCACAGAGCTAGGCCCTTCAAAATTTCTTTCAATTTTTCCCAAGTCTTCCCTGCCTAGGTAAAACTATGGAAAAATGGCATGAACATGAATGAAACTAGGTAAGTGTATTACCACATCAGAGGATACTTATGATCTAACCATGCAGCACAAGGTGAAAGTGACCAAGATGTGATTATTTAACCACCTTGATGTTGGTTCATGAAGAACATTATGCACCACTGAAGCAACCTCCATTGATAATCTAACCTTGTGAAGGCTAGAATCATCATTCCAACCAAGGCAACCACATTATTATCAAGGAGAATCATTATGCTGAACATCCAGGAATATCATCACATGAAGGACTACTCTCAACCAAAAATAAGTGTGTGTCTGTAGCCCTTGAGCATCCTACAAGTTACCCCTGAAATATGCATTTACCAATCATGTCAACATTAGGGGTAACAACAACCACCAATGTGACCAAGTGGACAATGACAAGAACATGACTGCAGGGGTTCTCGACTGGAAAAGACAAAACCTAGTTCCAACCTTGACAAATTGATGATATTTTTCTTCAAATAGGATAAATTATAGTCTCTGCTAAAATATTTATTGACTGGTAGATCATATGTACCAGTTAGAGCCAAGGAGCAAAACCCAATTCAAATGATCGCATGACCAATATAACTCCATGTCAAGCAGGAAATCACCACTTCATAGGGAATCCCAACAGCAAGAAACTCTAAAGATGAAGGGAGGAGACTTGGAATTTGAGTTACACACCAATACCAAACAATTTCAAGAAACAAGCTTGGATATTTAATCTGGGCTCCACAAGTATCCCAATCAACCAGTCCCATGAAAGGAACATTGGTCAGCATACCTTGTGTTGCATGCAAGACACACAACAAACCTTTACCCTTGTCTTCTGTCAATTAACTATGCTACAACTAATGCACACAACCACCATTAGCAGACCATTAAATGCTTGGAAAAAACTAGTTAATAATTCCAAAGGGTCAAAGATTATGAAAATACAACGCATCGATTTGAATGTAGAAATTAAGTGAAAACTATACATACAATGAAATCCATTGAATCAATTATGTAGCATCCCTTGCACCACCAAGAAGAAGTAAGAGGGTCCACAACCATCATACACAATCTCCAAGAAAAAATCAAGGTTTGTGCCATTAGCATACTTGTGAATTACCCCTGCAAAACTTGTCATGCGATGAGAATCACAATTTATCACTCATGCCAATATGAAGGGTAAGAACCATCACAATTGGAGTATCTTTCCATGAGAGAGAGAGACAGAGAGATGAATGACCACTCTATCACAGATATAAGAAACAACTTCACAAGGTAATGACAAAAATCGTTTGGCACACCCCAACAATTGTAAGGGAAGCACTCTGCTTGTAAGCTACGTGCAAATTAGGAGAATTAGTTGCATCTCCTAGATAACAATATATCTAATCTATTATAATTGTAAATCAATAAAAAAGAAAAGAAAAAAAGTGAAGAGAAAGAGAAGCCAAGTATATGGCTAGTAGCTACATCAAATCAGGATGCACTTTTTGAAATGTATTCTGCAGCATCCCATTATGGTGGTAGTAATAGTTATTCATCATCTCTATGATATTGACCCAAAACCAGGTTTAAAAATATTTGAAAAACCCACTAATTGTTTCCTTGTAAGATGAACCCTTGCATAACTCTTAATATGACACCTTTTGTGCATAAATTTATCATTGGCAAGGATATCTCTCCAAGAGCAGAGATATCTCTCCATTGAAAATTTTGAAACATTTCAAACTGTAACTGTTATCTCCTTGTTGAAAGTTTAAATTATAAGTTATAACAGTAAGTCTCATCACCATGAAAAATATTATATTTAGATTCACTTTAAAGCCCACAAATATCTAATCTTAGAAAACATATATGATAACTAATTAAACCGAACCCACTGTTTATAGATCTAGAGATGATTTCTAGCTTTGAAGAATGCTTCCCTCTGAAAATCCAACTAGAAAAACAATTGAACCAAAATAAGAGGTCACTATAGGAGCAGGAAGGCACTTTTATAGTTGCTAAATCAAGGCAGAAAAGATTTGACATCCATACATAAGAGTTGGTAAACATCTAATATTTATTCCAGATTTACCCAATTAAAGGAAAAATTGTGCATAACAGTCCTTAATCTTAATTTTTCCTGCTAAATAAAATTAAGGGAACATAGATATTTTGCTACAGGTTGAGATCAATTCAGAAAGAAAAATAAATATAATGGCTTGCCTGGAGGAATGCATGGGTTGCCAGCTCATTTGCAGCCATCACATCAACTTCTACTCCACCTGTTAGCGGTCCTGGGTAAGCCTGTCCATAAAGACTCACTATGAATTATACATCACAATTAGCAAAAAACAGGTGTATGACAATTCGTGCCCAACATTATAAGTATCCTTCCATCATGATATTACCATATTTGATTTGGGAATTTCATTAGTAGTGTCAAATGATAAATCTCTCAAATTCCAATCAGTTTAAAGGTATCAAAAAATAAATATGGTGGGATTCATTCCATATTAATAATTACTCTGCTCTACTCTTCAAGGCACATAAATAGGTTCAGTTTAAGTCAGAATTACGTTTTCCAGTTTCTTTTCCTTCTCAGGGATTTAATTTAAACACCTAGTACATAATTACAAATTATCCCTAGTATCTACATAGATTAGAAGCATCTTATGATTAACCAATAGTCAAATAACTAATGTTATGGGAGTTTCAACTAATGAAGCAATTGGCAGTTCAGGATTTCCTAAGAACTGTTTCGTTTACAAACAGGCCATGATCTATGAGCAGATGAACTTTTTTATTTATGCCTATCTGTCAAACTTATTGAAGTTGTGCCAAAACATTCTACAGTTTTTGTCTGGACCTATGCCAATGTGAGATTTCTTTGTCATATGATGTTTTATTTTTAAAATTTCCGGAAAATATGCTGCTTCTTTTTTTCTCCAATCAAAACCTCATAGGGAATGCAAAGGATGCTTACCCATGGATTTATGCTTTTTTTTTTTTTCCAAGGAAAACTGCACAGGTAAATCCAAGAGATGCTTACCCACATTTTGTGTATGTTATCCCTAGTGTCTTTGATCTACGGTAATATGAACTGGGCACTGTCTGCATGGAACTAGCCAAATGCCAAGTAACATTGGCAACAATGCTTGAGCTAACCCCTTGGGCTATTTATATCTATCAAGAAGACATTAAGGTACATGTACAGACTAAGGAGCACATTACGAAAAATATGAGCAGAAAAACAGGCACACCATTGTGTAGCTCATGGGCCCAATGCAAATAAAACACCTGAAACTAATAAGCCAGATTATCTCTAAATTTCCTTTTACAAAACATGCGAAGGAGAAACTTGGACTCAAAAACCATTACTAACAGACCAAATGAATCTCCCCCTGCAAAATCACCGGGTGTCATGCAAGGAGACATCATGACCCTGGCTGCTAAATGTGGAAGCTAAGGCCAAGCAATCAACTGCAGATATTCACAACTCACAGGTGGCTAGCCACTGAGCCCGAAACCCTATTATCACCATGCCAAAAGGCCACAAAGGCGTGTTGGAGAGAAAAACTATGTCCATGGCCATAGTTATGAAAATCACAGAAGTTTTAGCAGAGATATGTCCCACAAAGCAGATGTGCTTCTGATTGGGAAAAAATGATCTTCTGTCTGCTGGAAAGCTGGCGTCCATGTGCATGCTCATGTTCAATGCTACATGGGAAAAATGGGCAGCATAACTTAGATATCAGCAAATCAGAAAGAACATGTACCAGTATACCTGGACCCCTGCACATGAAAAGACTTCATAATATTATTGGATATTGTATGGCTTCAGCTCTGGTTCAAAAAAAACTCCACCCAAAACCCTCCATTGCCCTGTAAATCTGGGCGTATGCAACCCAAAACCAGCATCATCACAGTAAATCTCCATTTCCCTGTAAATCTAGGGCATATGCAACCCAAAACCAGCATCATCCAGCATCATCAGTGTAAATCGTAAATCTGAGGCCGCAGGCGTACGCAACCCAAAACCAGCATCATCAACATAAATTAAGGGCGAATGCAAATCCAAAACCCTCCAACTTAGTAAATCGGGGCGAATACAACCCCATAAAATCATAGACCAGTGAATCGAAGGCGAATCCAACATTTCATGTTTTATCCGCACTTACTTTTTTTGGCTAAACCATAATAATTATTTATTTTTAAAATAATTTTGGGGCTATTTATACAAAACTATACAAAATAGGTTCTATATAAAAAATTCGCCCCTCTAAAATCTAAAACCCCTTAAATTTCTCCCTTGGGCTAAAATTCGCCCCTAAAATTTTCCCACATTTTTCCGACCTACATCTCTGCCCATTTAGACCTGTTTCTGATCTGTTTCACTCAACTAAGTGGGAATCTTGCCCCTTAGGGCTCTATTACCCTCCAGGTTTTGTGGGAGAGTTCTTTGCTATTTCATAAGTCTGAATTTCTAGAGTTTCAACCTTATTTCTTTCAGATATGATACCTCATTTTCAGATCCCTTTAGATAAGCTCTTATCCCTTTCAAATCACCTCATATAGTTTTGTTTGGGTTCACTTCTAGGGCCGCCTCCTTGTCCCTTCTACTTTTAGCTGATCCACTCCTTTCTAGCAGCAACCTTGCCTCTGCCTCTTTGTTGTTCTCTGCACCTCTTTTCAGCAGATTTCCCCTTTAGATCCCCGTCCCTCCCGACCTTAGATCTATTAGCCTCTTTTTGGCGTGCTTTTCTCAGATTTTTTCCCTCTTATAGACTAGTTTTGAGAGACCCACCTTCTTGGGTTAGATTTATGCATTGTTAACTGTTAATTTTCTGTTATTTTAGTCTTATTTACTGCATATTTATTTTCAGTTACACAGCACACTTTTTCTTTTCCTCTCAAAACGTCTGGGTTTAAACAATTAAAATTAACGCATGCCACACACTGACCCTAAGTGAAGAAGATCCTGGTTAACACCGCCTGGAAAATACTTTAAAATCAATTGACACTGCACTTCTCTGGCCTTGTTTCGACATTGACCTCACTTGATTTTGCACCTCCCTGCCCTTATCGGTTTTTCTTCTTCCTGTCATCATTGCACCTCCAAGGCGTTTGTCCTGGAGACTTCTTGGCCTTCACCCTCAATTTCTGGTTGGTCGACTTCCTCCTTCCCGTTGTAATCGAGTAATTCCTCCCCTGAGTCCACACTCTGACTCTTCCTATGATTGTTCAGGTTCTCCCCCTACTTCTAGTTCTCCCCCTGTTACCTTCACCGTGTCTAGTTTAGGACCTAGCTCTAGCGGCAACCCTAGTTCTATTGCTGGGTCCATTTCCAGTGGAACCACTACGGGACCTACCTCGACTGCCCCATTGCTCCCTTATATGGCTGGTCTCAGTCTCCCCGACTTCAATCAACTGATCAATGATCCTATCCGCCACGATGTTAGTTGGCCTGCTATGCCAACCAAGCTCCCCTCCAACATTCCCAAGTTCTAAGGCCTTGCTAGTGAAGATCCCTCCAACCATATCCGATCTTTCCATATGTGGTGTTCATCCAATTCCATTACTGACGACTCCATCCGTCTTAGATTGTTCCAATGCACGCTTACCGGTGAAGCTTCTAAATGGTATGTTGAGCAAGCCACCTCCTCCCATACCACTTTTGCGACCATTGCCCAATCCTTTTTACCTTATTTCCAGCTACCTTTCCGATACGACACTGGTACCGAGCTTTTAACTTCTTTCTATCAATCCTCTTCAACCCGCCTTTCCGCTCATGTCCAAGAATGGCGGCGAAGAAGAAGCTTATGTCGTGCTCCTCCCTTTGAAGATCGGGTTTATATGGGTAGTTCCTTCGCTCTCTCTTACCTCCCATTGGCAAAGATGTCGCCTCCCATTTCCCTCAAACCAAAGAAGCCGCCCTCCAAATAGCCTTGAAATATGACCTTATTTACGCTCAATCTGGTTATTTTTATACCGTCCTTCCTGACCTCCCTAAACCCGGTGGCACTAATGCCCTGGGGGCATCTCACTCTGTCAATGGTATCATTGGAGCTCTTTCACATACCGCTGCTACACCTCTTATGGGCTATGGTTTCCCTCCTGGAGGGGCCAACACCTCCAACACTTTTCCCCCTCCAGGTAGCATGTATCCAGGATACGGCATACCTCCTCCTTTTTCCCACCTCCTACTTACCTCAATGTTTCCCACCCTAACCCTTATCCTTACCCACAGCCTAGTGTCCCAGCTCCTCCAGCATTTGGACTTCTCCCTCCCTTTCCTCCTCAACCCCCACATACGCACTTACTTCCCCTTCCAGGGCAATTCTTTGCGCAGCAGGACGCGACTAATTCTCTTCCTTCTAAAAGAAAGAGGAAAGGCAATCAATCTGCCTCTGGTAGTCGTGGACCCAATCCTCCAAGTATTGATTCTCACACCACTGACCAGCCATAGGGCTCTCAGCCCAAGCCAAACAGGCCTCTTCACACCAATAAGCCCTGTTCGTGTTGTGGTTTTTATGGTCATTACACTCATGATTGTCCCCGATTACCACAGATGAGGCAGATTTGGGAGTCTCAGGCCACCGTACGGGGACAAAATTCTTCTCCTATTGTCCCTTCCAATACGGATACTTCTCAACCCGCTGTGTTTACCGATCCTTTCCCTCAACAAGGATTTGTGGCTACTCAACCACCTCATGCCCCGGTAACCACTCAATCTTCCTCTTCTAGTTCCTCCGATTACCAGATTCTCGTGATGGCCTCTAACCAACCTCTCACCGTCAACCTTAACCTTCAAACTTGGTCTCGTCAATACTCCACGCCTCCCGCTCCATCTGTCTCAGAGTCCCCATCTTCAGGTCCTACAGAGCCTCTGTCGACACCCAATGGTCCCTTGCAAATCCCTCCGCCCAAAGCTGAGGTTCATACCAATATTCCTAAGGGACCATTACGCTGAAATGCTGCCTCTGGTCGGGCTACCCATTCATATAACATAGTAGATGATCTAGCCCAATCTCCTGTTGCCATTTCAACACTCGAACTCCTCTAGTCATGTCCTTCTCAAAGGAAGGCTCTGCCTATGCACTTAATTGGGTGTTATGAATCTCTTTTTTGATGACCAAATTGTATTGTTTTACGTGCTGGTCGAGTCGGCCTATTCGTAGCTGTCCTATACCCTTGCGGGCAAAATTTGTTTGTGACGTTGAAGTTATCGACTCCTCTTAACTATAACATTCTTTTAGGGCGTAGTTACACCTATGCCATGTCTTCTGTCCCATCCGTAGTCTAACATGAATGTTTTTCCCGCATAATGGAAAGATTGTCACTATCAACCAATTGACTTATCATGAACCAAAATCTCAGACCTCCCCTGAGTCCACTATCTCTGCTGTCACCAATAAGCAAACCATTGATTCTTTGACCAGTGTTTCCCCTGGCATCTACAAATACTCCTCCTTGCTTGGAACTTTCCCAGGTCCTCCCCCTCCTCCTGTCTCTGATCCTAGCTTAGCGAATTTTTGCATGATGCAATCGTCTCAGGTTGGCCTCCCATAGTCTGCTTTGGCTAGTCAGCAACCTCAATCTCACCCACCGCAACCTGATCCTCACCCTTCGCCTCAGCCAATCGCACCTCTTCCGCCTGGACCTTCCCATCCACCTCTCACTCAGGAACCTCCCTACCCTCCTGAGTCGGTCTCCACCATATGGGAGTCGTCCCTCCTGGCCATTACCCCACTGGTCAGATACCTTTCCTTGCTCCCCCTCCCTGAGTCTATTCGGTTCCCATCATGGCCACCCTTTCCCTCCCTAATTTAACCTTGGGAATACCGGTATGGTATCTTACTCCTCCAGCCGAGACCCCAGCCGGTTGTGACACCAGTTCAACTGATTCCCTTTGCTCCTTCCACCACTACAATGCCCCTAGCCCCTCCACAAGACCATCCTCATGATGTGACAGCTACGGGCAAGAAAATAAAAGCTCGCAAGGGGACATCTAAAGACAAGGCCACTGCACCTGACCCTACCCCTCCTCCACCCGCCAAGCCTTGTGCCTTGTGTGATGGTATTGGTCATGCCACCCATACTTGTCCTGAGTTGCCCCGTATCCAACCCATGGTTAAAGTCATGTTCCCTGAGTCTACGGTCCCTGAAACCTCTGTTTCTTCCTCATCCGTAGCCAAGAACCCAAAGAATCTTCGCACCAAAAAACCTTGTGCTCTGTGTGGTGTCCATGGCCATTACTCTCACCATTGCCCTCACCTCATGCATTACCGAGCCTCTTTAGAGGTCATTCGTGAATACGAAGTTGAAAAAAATCAATCTGCCTCTCCCATCCTTGCTCAATATGTGTCCGGCTTACTCAAGGATCCCCCTGCCACCATTGAAATTCCTCCCCCTGATGTTGAGATGTCAGAACCTGCTGCCCCCCTTCTCTACCGTTCATCATTCGCACGACCCTCGGAGTACATTCCCTCTTAATCCACTCCATCTGTTTTGCTTGATCCTCCTTCAACAACATCCTTGGACTTTACATGCTTGGACCATCTTTTTACTTGTTCTTCTATCATCTCCCACAACGATCCGTATGTGCGCCTTTCTTCCCCAACTGATGATTTCGGTAACTTTGCAGTGTCGTGTGGTTTCCTCGACCTTTCCCTTTCCTCCCATAACCAGGATAATACCATCTGTATCTATGATGTCCTTCACAGCATGAGTTCCCGCTCTTCCTCCCATAGTTCTCATTCATCTCCCTGTAGTCGATCTATGAGTCATAGACTTCCTACCCAGACTACTCCCTCCCATAGTTTTCATTGGATGTCTACCCTATACTCACGCTGCCATCATTATTCTCCTTCCTCCCATTTCTTGTCTTGTGACACTATTCCACACACGACCCCTATCGTCCACACATTATTTCCATCCTCGGAACCTACTGCCTCCCTCTTATACCTATCTCAGCACGACCCTCGGAGTACATTCCCTCTGAATCCACTCCATATGCTTTGCTTGATCCTCCTTCACGAACATCCTTGGACTTTACATGCTTTGACCATCTTTTTACTTGTTCTTCTGTCATCTCCCGCGACGATCTGTATGTACGCCTTTATTTCCCATTTGATGATTTCGGTAACTTTGCAGCGTCGTGTGGTTTCCTCGACCTTTCCCTTTCCTCCCATAACCCAGATAATACCATCCATATCTATTATGTCCTTCACAGTATGAGTTCTCTCTCTTCCTCCCATAGTTCTCATTCATCTCCCTCTAGCCGATCTATGAGTCCTAGCCTTCCTACCCAGACTACTCCCTCCCATAGTCATCATTAGATGTCTACCCTGTACTCACACTGCCATCATTATTCTACTTCCTCCCATTTTTTGTCTTGTGACACTATTCCACTGGCCCTCTCGTCCACACATTATATTGAGATGACGGAACCTGCTGCCCCCCTCCTATACCTATCATCATCCGTGCGACCCTCGAAGTACATTCCATCTGAATCCACTCCGTCTGTTTTGCTTGATCCCCCTTCAGCAAAATTCTTGGGCTCCACATCCTTTGACCATATTTTTACTTGTTCTTCTGTCATCCCCCATGACAATTCGTATGTGTGCCTCTCTTCCCATACTGATGATTTAGGTAGCTTTGCAGCGTCATGTGGTTTCCTCGACCTTTCCCTTTCCTCCCATAATCAAGATGATACCATCCGTATCTATTATGTCCTTCACAGCATGAGTTCCCGATCTTCCTCCCATAGTTCTCATTCATCTCCCTCTAGTCGATCTATAAGTCCTAGACTTCCTCCCCCAACTACTCCCTCCCATAGTTGTCATTGGATGTCTACCCTATACTCACGCTGTCATCATTATTCTCCTTCCTCCCATTTCTTGTCTTGTGACACTATTCTACCAGCCCTCTCGTCCACACATTATATTGGCTTGTCGAAACCTCTTTGCCTCACATTTTTCTTTTTATCATCATCCGCATGACCCTTGGAGTACATTCCCTTTGAATACACTCCATCTATTTTGCTTGATTCCCCTTCAGCAACATTCTTGGGCTCTACATGCTTTGACCATCTTTTCACTTATTCTTCTGTAATCCCCCGTGACGATCCGTATGTGTGCCTTTCTTCCCATGCTGATGATTTAGGAAGCTTTGCAGCATCATGTGATTTCCTCGACCTTTCCCTTTCCTCCCATAACCAGGATGATACCATCCCTATCTATGATGTCCTTCGCAGCATGAGCTCCCGCTTTTCTGCCCATAGTTCTCATTCATCACCTTCTAGTCGATCTATGAGTCCTAGCCTTCCTACCTTCTCTTGCCCTCCCATAGTCGTCATTGGATGTCTGCCCTGTACTCCCACTTGTTGCCATCATTATTCTCCTTCCTCATTCTTTTCTTGTGACACTATTCCGACACTATCGTCCACACATTATATTGAGATGTCGGAACTTCTTTGCCTCCCTCCTATACCTATCATCATCCGCATGACCCTCGAAGTACATTCTCTGAATCCACTCACAATACCGCTTTGCCAGTCCTCCTTCGCCCAACATCCTTGGACTTTGTGCTTTGACCATCGGATTTCTTATTCTTCTATCATCTTCCGCGACGATCCGTGTATGCGCCTTTCTTTGTTGATGATTTCGGTAACTTTGCGGCGTCGTGGTTTCCTCGACCTTTCCCTTTCCGCCCATAAACGGGATAATACCACCCGTATCATTGCTGTCATCGCGGCATGAGTTCTGCCCTTCCCATGGTTCTCATTCATCACCCTCTAGTTGATCTATGAGTCCTAGCCATCCTACCCAAACTACTCCCTCTCAAAGTAGCCATTTGATATCTACCCTATACTCACGCTGCCCTCATTCTTCTCCTTCCTCCAATTTTTTGTCTTGTGATACTATTCTACCAGACCTCTTGTCCACACATTATATTGGCTATGCCGATGGGGCCAGTCACTACTCCCGAAATCTCGCTTCGGCCGCCTGGGCCATCTTTACCCCCTTGCATACCCTTGTTCTTTCGAATGGGGTCTGAATTGGTAATGCCACCAATAATCAGGCCAAATATGATGCAGTACGTGGTCTCTTAGCCAATGCCCTATCTCATCGCATCCTCCATCTGCACGTTCATTTAGATTCCCTGCTTCTTGTTTTACAAATCAATGGTGTCTATCTTGTGCATAACCCTATCCTGTTTAGACAATATTCACGAGTGAAACTTTGGATACGTGCCTTTAGAATCATTACTTTCAACCATGTACCTAGAAGTCAAAATCACTATGTAGATAGAATTGCAAATCATGTTCCAGACTGGAATTTATCACACACAAGACAATAACATTTCACACCATCAACACAATGCATATACATAATATATATCATATAACATGTTTTTTAGAGTCCATCCACTCTGAAACATATGACATGCCCATAGCATGTTACAAAAACAAAACTACAAAACTGGGGGGCACCACTTGCCCCTACATACACACTGGGGGGCACCACTTGCCCCTACATACACACTGGGGGGCACCACCTGCCATACGTCTAATCACTCTCTAGAGGATCCCGAGCCAATCGCTCTGCTCCCATAGCTCGTATATTGCGCACAGTTTAACCGGCCATCGCCATGCATCGCATGATGCCTCGCCATTCCGAGGGTATCCCAATACATAGATCTATGTACTGGTCATCTAAATCTTGCCAACCACGCTCCGACACACCGGTCAGCAGCCCCTCACATCTACTATGAATGTCCTCCAACAGAGTGGCCATATCCTCATTCTGTGTCATTCTTGATCCACTTGCACCTGTAGCTCCAGCTACTGCAGGTCGTCCCATATATCCGGCCGGTTTTACGGGAGCTATATCTGCATTCCAAAAAGTATAAGGATCAGTACCATGAATACTATTCACAAACTTTACAATGCACATAACAGATTAGTTACTTGTCACTTACCATCTGGCCCCCATACTCGACCAGGTGGAAGCGGCAAGTCTGGATCTCACTAATAACTCATCCCACTATAGGGATAGTCGTCTATGTACAATGGCATCTGATCCCAATGGGCGAAGAACTCTGGTCAGAACACCCGTCCGACCGCCCCTCCTCCTCCTCTACACAGTAGTCGCTCCCACCGACGCATTTGGGGCTCTCTCAGACCCCCATCCGGTAGCTTTACACGAGGTCGTAAGGTCGGGATCTTCTCAAAAAAGAAGGAGCACAATCATGATTCACCTGCCGCATACATAGCGACAGCTGTCGTTTCACCGACACCAACATCATCTGGGCCCACCCATAGTAGGTCCCACTCAACACACTCTCTACAATCATCATCTGCACTCCAGTGATGTGATGGAACGCCTGGCTTCCCAAGATCCGCAACAATGCTGCTGCCACTGCCCGGGTCTCCAACCTCTCTAGATCCCCAATCGATATCTGAGTCCCTTTGACTCGGACACCTGGTCGACAATGTTGCTCAACGAACTCCATGATGTTACGCCCCCACGGTAACACTGGCTGTGTATTTCCCACCATCCCTAATGGTGGGAGACTAGTCAGGAAATACAGATCCTGGACTGTCAGCTCAATCCCGTGCCCCTGCACTATAAACACCTCATGATCTGGATCCCAATAACTGATAATCCGGGCCAACAAGGGCTTCCCATCCCTCATCAAAGGGTTCTCAACAAATTTCAGAACCCCAAACCTAGCCAATGCACGACGGACACCCTAATTCGCTTGGATTTTCGTCCGTAATGTACCTAGGTCTTTCTCTCTCCACTTGATCTGTATATCTACCATATCTGCACAAAACCATCATCTTTGTCAGTTTACAGATAATCAAAAATGCATTCACTCACACCAAAACTGAATCTCAGCCCATACCAGCACTGAAACCACCTCCACCTACCAGGTCACACTTTTTGGCCAAATCCAGGGCCAAGTCGCACTTTTCAGGCCCAAACCTGCGTCCCAGGTCGCATTTTTTTCCCCAAAAAGTGCGACCTGGCCATAATGATGAAGTAGGAGCAGTTACTGAGATTCAAGACCCTAATTTGAACTTTGAATCCATCAAAAACAAAGAGTAGGATTAGGCCTCTTAACTGCAACTGACGGATCGCGATTCCAATGGTCGGTTTGTCCGCTACGATCGCCGCAAGATTTAGGGCCTTCTCTCCTCTCCACATTTACCACAGCTACACAAGCAAATGAATGATTTTGGAGGGAAAATGCCTTATTAGAAGAAAAACCCCTGTTTTTTATTTCGCCCGCTGCGACCAAACTGTAGCCCTGTTTGACACACCGTCTGCACCGTTGGAAAGCTCTCACCAAGCACTCAAATGGGTATCTATTAGTTATTCATGTTTTGATACTTCACCAGGACACATTTTGTCCACGAAGGGTCTATTTACCTCTCCTCCAAATCGAATGTCTCCACTTACAACACTTGTACTTGGGGCACCACTTTGCCTCCTTACTTGTCTTTGTTCGTGTTGATTTTCGTCATGAGATACCCTATTGTACTCATGTTTTTATGGTTCCCCATTGGACCTTTACTGTGTGGCAGCACCATCGAGTCGCCCTTGTTTAGCGCATCCGAGTTGAGTCATCATCAGTCATGGAGTCTATCTCCCGTCCCTTCATATCCCGCTATAGTCCTCCATCCTTCATTGCTTGGTCCCTCTCTCGTGTTGCACATTATGGCCTTTAGTACCATTGTCCCCTGTCCCTCATGATATTGTGTCAGTTTGTGCCAAGCCATTCATGCCCTTTATGCTCTAACAAGGGAAGTCGTCCATCCGCTACTCAGTATCCCTCATTTCATCATCATCATTAGTTTCCGTCTGTTCGTCGCTCCACTATTTTCTCTCGCGCCTTGGTTGGGGACCCCTTATTGCCTCACCTATGGCGGACCTCCTTCTATCGACATCAGCTCATTTACTCCAGAAGCCAGGTCTAGAGGGCGGTGTACCTTGGTTCGAGCTCCTGTCCACATGATCGCGATCTGTATACTTGATGGTCCAGTGATGCAGCAGCAGCTATTGGTGATTCTCAGGTGTGTGTGAGATGTCTCAACCCTCATGAGGGGGTGGCCCTGCAGGTAGCCCCCCACATGCCCAGATGACTTCTTCATTTTAGCCTTTGATGCAGCTCCTTACATTTCATGATGTCGGCCTCAGCCACTTGCAGCGCCTTTTCGATTTGCATGTATCAGTCAGATTTCGCGAGCCCTTCCCCGTGTATAGGGGGAATTTGGGGTGTATTTGTATCTCATGTACTAAACTATTATTGTATAAGTCCTGGCTGTTATTCCAGGCACAGCATGTATGTGGGATTCATCATTCTATTTTCTGGCTTGTATTTATGCCAACATGTACTTTATAGTTCGGTTCCTTGTTTACTGGACATACTATTCTTTTGTACTTTGTCTCGGCGAGCATAGGTATGCCTCCCCCGCCGCCTTTTGGAAAGGTACCACTTCATAAACTAGAGACTTGTTGCACCTGTAAGTCTCGTCTCCTCAGGGTCTAGTCCTTTAGCACATTAGACTACCTTACATTTCTCTCTCTGACTTCCCTCTTGATGTCTAGTGATTGGGTTCTTACAACGTACTTCGGTCATACGATTTGCTCCTAACACTCATACGATGGGGGGCAATCTGTTACACCATTTTTTGGTCATCTAACCTATTATCATTAGATGAACCCAAGTACACCATGTAAGACCAATTTTACCCTAAGTAAAATTGCTTTCACTATGTGAAATAACTTAGTAAAACACCTTTATTGAGTTGTTTATGGTCTAAACAGGAAACCCCAAAAGGAAATAATAAACAAATCTATATTTGTTTATATTTCCTGGTCATATTTAACCCAAAACAAGGAAATCAATTAAATAAATCCTTATTTATTTGATTATTTTCTAGGAATAAGTTATTTAAATCCTATTTAAATAATATTCCTAGTTAAATTTGACTAAATCATTTATAAATAATTAAATAAATCATTATTTATTTAATTATATTCCTACCATTTCCTTAAAATAGTAAATAAATCATTTATTTATTTATTATTTATAAATAAAGGAATTGACCCAAGTCAAAAATCCTTTTCCCTCCAACAAATATAATAAAATATTCCTAAAGGGTGGTTCTAGAATTCGATTAATAATATTTTATTAATGCATTGAGTTCTAGACCGCCCTAATATTTTGTTATAAATAGAAGGGTTTTCCCCATTCATTAGTGACCTCCATTGCATTAGATCACTCTGGATCTATACTAGGTCACATTCTCCATTTTTGTCTTGTGAGCTCCCATTGAGTTCTATGTTTGTATGGGTTTTCTACAACAACAAGAGAGAGGAATTTTAGATCTGAAATGCTGAGGACTTTCAAGAACCCATCCCATTGAGGAGAACCGGAAAACACCTTTCTTGTTTTCCTCTCAGGTGCCCCCTTTTAATATAATATAAAAATTCTTTCAAATACATTGTTCTTGTCTTGTCTATTGGATGCATGGAGCCACATTTTACTTTATCTGCTTAATGTATTTTATGCTTAGATCTAGATTTGTGCAGCATTATTTGGATCACCTAATTGCAGATTTAAAGATATTTGGCAGCCATAATCGATGTTAGGGCTATTTGTTATGCGTAGCTAAAGTGGTCTTTTACGACGAAAGATTCATACTAACTAGTCACCATTGCCATTAAGGACTCCCTCCTTAAACTATATTATAAAAAAGTGTTTTATTCCTCACAACCACAATCTCTTAAAATTCACAGGAAACCAAAAAACCACAATAAAACCTTCTCAAAACCATCATTGTTGAAACCAAATCCCTTACCCATGCCTTAGTTAGATTCCTATCAAATAAACATCAACCCTTTGTCAATCAAACCCCTTTATTTACAAAATATTCTATTGACTTCATAAACAACTTTCATATTTTCCATCTTGTTGAGGAAGACCACATGGCTAACTTTTATGTTGTTTCTTTATTCACTTATAAAATCATTGTCTCAAAAGCTCTTAACCTCACTACCAATTTAGTTAATCATAAAACCTTAAATATTATTAAGATTTATTTGACATGTACTTTCTTTAGTTTCAAAGGTATATGTTATAAATATACTAAAGGTGCAACCATGGGATCATCATTATCCCCTATAGTGGCTAAAATTTTCATGGAACACTCTAAAATATTAGCCCTAAATAGTTTCCCTCTTAAGCCCAAGTGTTGGTTTTAGTTTTATTTATGACAACATTTGTCATCTAACCCCATGTCTAATCTTTTTTGATTCATTTTGTGGCTACCCCAATAACTTATCTCCTTGAATTCAATTTACTATGGAAATGCAAAGACATAAATCTCTCCCTTTCTTGAATGTTCTAGTCATCCATCATTCTTAAATTATTATTTTTTTCCAAAGCCATTCAAATTTCCACTCTCAACACCCATGAAAAAAAAAATCCCACCTTACTAATTCTCTCCATGCTAATTTTTATTCTATTTCCTAAATTAATAGAGCCTTATACTCTTCTCTCTATAAAAAATATAAGACCCCTCTCTCTAAGATGTCAGGTTTTTTTTTTAATCAAAATTATTTTCAATCCCCACAAAACTCTAAAACAATTATTTATAGGTGTAAAAGATACATATAACCCTCTTCTTTATCAAAGAGTTTACCAAATTATTTGTTCATATGGAAAATCATACATTGGCCAAATAATCAAGCCTATCCAAACTCATCTAAAAAAACATGTGGTTAACACCTTTCATAACTACCGTACTAAATCCACTAGAACAAAGTATACATTGCACTCAGAGGTGCATTCTATTGTTTAATATGAGGGCGATGTGTGATTCCGTCCATGATCAATGTGGAGTTAACATATTTCCCTCTTAAAATAAAAATAAAATATTATCTAAATAGAAAAGCAATTGTTGGTTATAATAAAAAACAAAAATTAATATGTATGTTTAGTTATATCGACAGATATGTCTATTTTAAAATTGGGCTTGAAAAAAAAAATTTAATTATCAAAATTAGTGGATGACATGGAATTAATCTCCATAGAATATTCTAAAATATTCTTAGTAGTATACAAAAATCAAAGGTTGTGGTTTATTTCAAAAGTAGTTATGCTTGTTTTCCCCATTTATTTAAATAAATAAATTTTAAAAATGGCATATGAACAAATGACATATGTAATGAGTTATGGGTTTTTGTGCATGTAGTATATATAAGCCATGGTATTGTAACAAATCCTATTTACATATGAAGAATCTCCATAATAGAGTGGGGGTGAATCTCCATGGTTATTATATATATATAAAATCATAATTTTATTCAACCTAAAAAACAAGGAACAAAATTACATTCTACATATGCTCGAAAGCATTCAATCATATTAGTCTTGCATTTATGCATAATAAGTAGAAGAAAATATAAAAAAATACATAAACTTTATGGGGTTAAATGTGATAAAAATCACTTAGCTTCCCCTTTTTTCCTTTATTTTTCTCCACCTTTCACCAAAAATCCTTGATTGGGAGCATATATTACTATTGCCAATTGATTTAAATTTTTCTGTGAGGGGAAATCTTTGTTTGAGTCCGAGCTCTGAGATACATGAGATCTCTTTATGCCTCCTGAATCATTTTCTATGGGTAATTTCACTTTTTTATGCTCTAGTACTATGATCTTTGTTGATTCAGTAACATTGTGGGTAACATCCATTGAACCAAACCTATCCCCTTCACTACCATTTCATTGGCTTCCAAGTTGAGTATGTGCTTCTAAATTTGGATGATTTTCCTCTAGCTCTTCTTTCTCATCTTCTGAGCTGTCAAGAAACTTCCATCCCATTTTCTTAGGGGCTTGCCTCTTTTTCTTTTCTAGTACCTTTGAAGCAAGTTTTCCATCTGAATGTCGTATTCTCATAATCTAACACCTGTATCCACTGAAGGTTTTCATGTTTTATAAGAAGACGACCAGGAATACCTTTGCTAAGGTCGATCTCTACCCATATCCTAGAATTTAAAGGAAAGAAATATTTTGACGTTTTGTCTAGGTCCATATTTTTGAATTTTCCCAAAATATTTATGATATCCACCAAGGCCTGATGTTTCCAAAAAGGAAGGGGGGGGGTTTTATAACCTCACCCAGACCAAAATCATTGTTAGCGCCATGCTTGTTGCATTAAACTATGGGAAACATGGGGTAACAAAAAGCCCGAATCTTCCCCAAAATCATGGTCCTTCTTTTATAAATTTTTCCATCTCTTGTTGTGCCTTGAATTGTACTATGAAGAAACATTTATAACACAAGTAGAGATCACACTTTTTTTCCAAGAAGATTATACCCATTCATATAATCTTATGATTTTGGACAAAAAATGTTACTCCAACATATTAATGTCGTAGATTGTAGATCAACAAAGTAAGATTTTAACTCTACGGTTTTTACATCCATGGTTGGTACCTTTTCCATTTTCTTGATAATGTAAGGTCCTGAAATATTCTGAGGTTGATCGAATTGAGCGACAATCTTCCCTTTAAGTGCATCCTTGAATGATATAGATCCACTAAGGTTCCTAGGATTTTTATTAGGGTTTTTGAAAGCTGAATAACCTCCCTGCATCCTTAGATTCAATATTATGGTTGAGTCCTTTTCCATGTCATAATCTTCATATGGAAAGAGTCCCACATAACTTTACCCTCATATTCAAAAACTTGGAGCGTTTCTAGTATACATATATTGTTTTGGATGGTCTGCTTCAAATTTTCCACTAGATCCAAACCTGAGATCTAGTATATGGAGGTCTTCCCACTGAGGTTTTTTATGGAAATATGAAAATTTACCTTATCTTTTTGTTTCATCGTCAGACCTAAAAACTATCGACCAAAACCTAGATCTAACTGGACATTTCCTGACATTCATATCTATAGGTATAAAAGGATCTAAAAACCACGGCTTCGAAACCCACGTCTATCCACGTCTATCTATACAAGAGAAAGCAGGTCAGGCCACCACAATTTCACAAACTCTACAAACTCCCATCCCTATCTACGACAAGATCTACATTAAACGAAACGTAGGTTCGTAGATATGAGTTTGTGCGAGAGAGATCCTTTATGGTTTTAATAAAGATTTGACAAAACTCATCTGGATCTGTAGTTGTATTATGCAAACTGGCTACTACATGATTCTCTAACAAATCTATGGATATATGAGATGAATATGTAGCAAGACAAGATTATTTCAAAAAATGCATGACCAATTGATCAGATCTCTTCCTATGTAGGATCATGAGGAAAGAAACCATCAGGACACTTACCGTCTCCATCATTCCTCCCATAAGCGACAAGATCCTCATGGAATTTTTCACATCCATGATTGCAAAATTAAAGTGGTAAAAAAACCACATCTTCACACTCCATAATACACTTGCATGTTACGCTCCCTCTCCCAACAGCATCCCTTAATTTCTGAAAACTAATTTGCAGTTGTTTCCTTAATTTATGGAAACTAACTGCAGTAATTTCCTTAAATTACGGAAATCAACTGCATATAATTAATTTATTGTTGGGAGCTACTGAAGTGGTCCATTACTCCCACTTCAATTCTCTACCATGATCTGTGGAACACTTGACACATAGCCAACAGAAGCTTGATGGAAGCTTGGCTATAAAGATTTATGTTTGGTCCCCCAGCTCACTAACTCAATCCCTTCAGTTTAACACCATCAAGCTAGAGTGAGCAGAGCTTGGAAGTGCCTTCAGATTTTCTCCAATGTGTATGCTCTCAATCTGAAAATCTCTCTGGCCCTTCTTTGGGAAAATTCTTATGGTGTTACGATTTCCAGTTTTGATGACACTTACTCGTTTTATTTTTTAACTCTTTTTTAATTCCTACAAGAGCTTTTGTCTTTGAACGTTGCATCTACTTTCATCTACGTGACTGCAAGAATTAGACGTTATAGTTCTTGATTGGGCTCTGTTATAGTGAATACAAACACACGAAAGCAGACTGTTGCTAAAGGCGCAGCGGTAGCGTGTGTGGAACCCTATTCAACCATTAGAGTATGTGAACATTGAGGCTTGGATTACGACTCCTTAAATCTGCATGCAAAAGGGAAGCTGAAGACTGTCTTCTTATATAGAAGAATTTTTTGAACACAGAAATTACAGTTTAGGATTCAGAGTAGCATCAATGGCTGGAGGTATTTATGTTTTTACTGGGCATTTTTTAAAGTTTTTACTTTTCGATTCTATTTACAGTTTTATATTCCGCATTAAGAATTGTTTTTAATTGCTTACATTTGGTATCGGAGCTAGGTTTATCTCTGCCTTGGTGATTATAGACATAGTTTGGCTAGATGTTTTATTTTTAAAAATTTTCTGAATTAAAACATTTATTTGGAAATATGTCTGCTCAATTTTTATGCATATAATATTTATTTAGTTTAATTATATGCAATTTGGAAAATGCTCGTATTTAGTTTGCATGAATTAATTATTTAAGCTTTAATTAAAACATGATATTATGAATGAGTATACACAAACTATGGTTAAATGTTATGCATGAGTATTGTAGTTTTATTTATGCAAATTATTAGTTAATTTTTATGAAAATAATGTCTAGTGATCCATATAATTTTAATTGATTAGAGAATAGCCACAACATCTCTAATTAAATAAAATTATATATTATGATTGATTAGGATCACATAAAGAATATTTAGACATTAATTGTAATTAATTATATTAAATATAACAAATTTTATCCCACAGGAATTTTTGTTATATTTATATAATTAATTAGGATAAAATATTCATAATTTACCCACAGGAGTTATGAATTAATAGTTTTATCATAAAGTTCAAAACTAAGATAGAATTTGATAAATTCTATCATAAAGAATAATTGAATCTGCTTGAATTAAAAATTTAGTCCACAGACAATTTTTATGTCATTAGATTCAATTTTAAGCATGATTTACATTGGTAAAGCATGAAATTTTTATTTATGCCTCAATTTTAACATAAGCATGTAATTCTTAATTTTATGCAGTTGTAAAACCTGCAAATTTCTCTGAAATTCGTACTGATATCCCTGAACTTAAGGGAGATAACTATAAAATCTGGAAGGGGAGAATTATCCTTCATTTGGGGTGGATGGACATAGACTATGCTATTAGAAAAGACGAACCACCGGCACTCAATAATACCAGCACTGTAGCGGACATCTCGCTTTATGAACGATGGGAACGATCTAATCGTCTAAGCGTGATGTTCATAAAGTCTAAAATTTCAGCTGGTATTCGTGGTTCCGTTGAAC